>JAVIAB010000059.1:37787481-37809981 GCA_032433765.1 Megaustenia siamemsis | reverse complement strand
AGATTCCTTGCTCGGCATGTCCCGCAGCGTCCAGCAACTACCCACTCCGGTTCTGTGTTGGTTGATAAGTTCTCTTTTGCGCTCGTTAAACGTCTTATTTCTGGATGTAGTCATCGTTACTTCCATCTTCTTTATTCTATGTGTTGACATGGATTCATGGTTGCCAAAGTCCTGTGCACTTCCTACATCTTGAAGGGCATCAATGATGTCTGACTGATCCATTGGTTGACCGTCTTCAACGACAGCACCGCTAGCCAGCCTGTCCGCTCTTTCATTTCCCAATACTCCCTCATGTCCAGAGTACGCAGACAAAGGTGATTCTGACTCTATTTATCGTTGACTTCAGCAATGACTCAACCCACTGTATGCGTACAGCCCACCTCCACTTTTTTTATGCTCATCGAAAAAGTATTTAGTATGCAGGAGTGGTGCATTCGTGTGACTCCAACCATGCAATGGTATCTCAAGTAGGTATGCTGTACAGGACATGATGTCGTACCTACACTGCTATGCAACGATAGTATCCATGTTAATAATGGGACATCATGTTCCCATGACTTAGCCCGAACTCAGGCAAGAATTTCTTAAACTGAAACTTATTTTCCTTACGATTCATCTGTTTGTTTGTCGATAGTTTCTTTAATGATATCTTACTGTCTCCAGTCAGGAGTTGAAATTTAATCTCGTTAGTAACAGCCACTTAATTGAGTCAAATTGTCTGATTCGAATATTCCCCAGATAACTATAATCCTAGGTATACATAAGAAATACTACAAGTCTCCATTCCCTTAACAGTTGTATTGTCACTGAAACTCTGAAACCGAAAGTTCGTTTGCTCATTTGTGTATTTGCATGACGATGTATATCACATATTTCCTTTATATATATATATAATATTATTATATTCTATCTTACTATATATATATATATATATATATATATATATATATATATATATAGGGAGCCGCGATAGCTCAGTGGTTAGTGAACTGGACTACCACGGACAAGGGGTAGGGTATGATCCCAATCGACGGCTTCCGGATTCACCCAGCCTTAAATGGCTACCGGATTTTTTTCTGGGAAAGTAAAGCAGCACGAGCGTAATACTGACCACATTACTCCAAAAATCATGTGCTGAAAGTCTGTAAAATATAGGGTTACTAACACCATATTTCCCTATGCGCAACTTGGCGTGACGGGGGTACTTTACTTACTTGTATATATATATATATATATATATAGAATATACTATATTATTCTATACATATAATCGTATTAAAAACACTATTGTGGTTAAAAATTGAATATCGCATTCCCCGAATCGCTCAGATTGCCTATATTTTATTTCTTTGATCTTTCGGTCACGAGCATTGTCTGCTAAAATATCATTCATGGTAAAATATTGACTTGATCTAAAAATGAATGTTAAATTTGTGTGTCTGGTGTCACAAAATGAAACCACTCCCATAATAATATCAATTATAAGAATGGGAGGATTTACTAAGCTAATGCCGTCGTCATCCATAGATGCTACAGAATGTCCTAGATTAGAACTAAAATGTCACTTTAGGATGAAGCGAAACAGCTGTGCTTTACATCTGATAAGACAAATATCATTATAATTATGCAACAATTTATGACTGCAACTCAACGGAAGTTATAAATATTTATCTCGTTGCAGATTCTAAGGATTTGATGCCTGGAAGAAACAATACAAGGGACGATCAGACAGATCCTGACATTGAGAAAGCTCTCCGTAAAGAGATCATCTTTGCGTCTAAGCAGATCTTTGAGTCTCTAATCACCGGTGAAGCTATGGAGAAGATCAATACCCAGCTGGCTGACCAGGTTGCCTGTGCTGTGTTTGTTATTGACAGGCACGTGTTGTACTTTCCTATTGGCTATTGATATTAAACGTGCATTATTTTTCGTTGAAATCATCGATCAGTGCAAACCTGCGGCGAATATCTGAAAGGTATTTACTTTAAAACAGTGGATAAAGAGATATAGCGAAGACGATGGTGCTGGATAGGACACACTCTAAGGAAGCAAATTGAGAATATTACACTACAGGCCCTTTTTGGAACCCCCAAGGAAAAAAAAAGAGTAAGACCAAGATATTTTTGGAGAAGATAGATGGAAGCAGAGATGAAGATGATGGAAAAGGCATGGAATGATCTTAAAAGAATGACAAGAAACAAAACGGCTTGGAAAGTGCTTGTTGAAGACCTATGCTCCACATGGAGCTGAAAGGTAGAAGATGAAGAGGAAGATTTACATTGAAAAGTTCTCCATCCCCACCCCAAACCACCAATGATGTGATTGAATAGAAAACAGGTTACTGTGTCCTGCCTGTCGACTAAAGGTGAAAGAATGAAGATAAGTTTGGCCACAAATAATAGAAGAAGAATTGGCGAGAACGTCGTCACGCCGCGAGTGTTCGGAAAGAGAGGATTGTGTTACTGCCCATATTTTGCTGTCATCAATATCTTTTGTAACAGTGAGATAATCGCCATAGGCGTGGTCGTCTTTCTTTCACAAAGAAATCTCTAGTACCGACAATATTATACACTGGGTGAGTTTCATGTGTTAGATGAGAGAAAGATATAAGTACCGACAATATTATACACTGGGTGAGTTTCATGTGTTAGATGAGAGAAAGATATAAGTACCGACAATATTATACGCTGGGTGAGTTTCATGTGTTAGATGAGAGAAAGATATAAGTACCGACAATATTATACACTGGGTGAGTTTCATGTGTTAGATGAGAGAAAGATATAAGTACCGACAATATTATACACTGGGTGAGTTTCATGTGTTAGATGAGAGAAAGATATAAGTACCGACAATATTATACACTGGGTGAGTTTCATGTGTTAGATGAGAGAAAGATATAAGTACCGACAATATTATACACTGGGTGAGTTTCATGTGTTAGATGAGAGAAAGATATAAGTACCGACAATATTATACACTGGGTGAGTTTCATGTGTTAGATGAGAGAAATATATAAGTACCGACAATATTGTACACTGGGTGAGTTTCATGTGTTAGACGGGGAGAAAGATATAAGTACCGACAATATTGTACACTCGGTGAGTTTCATATGTTAGACGGGGAGAAAGATATAAGTACCGACAATATTGTACACTGTGTGAGTTTCATGTGTTAGATGAGAGAAAGATATAAGTACCGACAATATTATACGCTGTGTGAGTTTCATGTGTTAGATGAGAGAAAGATATAAGTACCGACAATATTGTAGACTGGGTGAGTTTCATGTGTTAGACGGGGAGAAAGATATAAGTACCGACAATATTGTACACTGGGTGAGTTTCATGTGTTAGACGGGGAAAAAGATATAAGTACTGACAATATTATACACTGTGTGAGTTTCATGTGTTAGATGAAAGAAAGATATAACTACCGACAATATTATACACTGGGTGAGTTTCATGTGTTAGATGAGAGAAAGATATAAGTACCGAAAATATTATACACTGGGTGAGTTTCATATGTTAGACGGAGAGAAAGATATAAGTACCGACAATATTATACACTGGGTGAGTTTCACGTGTTAGACAGAAAGGGAAACGTAAGTAGCGTAATATTGTTGTAAACTAAGACACGTCTTTCACGGATGGGGAAGGAAAGATCAAACATTTTCTTTTTTACAAATGCAGATTTAGTTATCAGCGTATGATGTATTTTATGTGATGTATTTTGTGTGATGTATTTTGTTTCGTGTTCTTGAGATAACTTCACTGTTTGAGTGGCCAGTTCTGTTAAATTCACTTTTGGACATGTCCATATAACGAGCAGGGTGAGTCCAACAGTCCTGGTGGACATGTTCATATAACGAGTAGGGTGAGTCCAACAGTCCTGGTGAACATGTCCATATAACGTGCATGGTGAGCCCAACAGTCCTGGTGAACATGTCCATATAACGTGCATGGTGAGCCCAACAGTCCTGGTGGACATGTCCATATAACGTGCATGGTGAGCCCAACAGTCCTGGTGGACATGTCCATATAACGTGCATGGTGAGCCCAACAGTCCTGGTGGACATGTCCATATAACCAGCAGGGTGAGCCCAACAGTCCTGGTGAACATGTCCATATAACGTGCATGGTGAGCCCAACAGTCCTGGTGAACATGTCCATATAACCAGCAGGGTGAGCCCAACAGTCCTGGTGAACATGTCCATATAACGTGCATGGTGAGCCCAACAGTCCTGGTGGACATGTCCATATAACCAGCAGGGTGAGCCCAACAGTCTAGGTGGACATGTCCATATAACCAGCAGGGTGAGCCAAACAGCCCTGGTGGACATGTCCATATAACCAGCAGGGTGAGCCCAACAGTCTAGGTGGACATGTCCATATAACCAGCATGGTGAGCCAAACAGCCCTGGTGGACATGTCCATATAACCAGCAGGGTGAGCCCAACAGTCCTGGTGAACATGTCCATATAACCAGCAGGGTGAGCCCAACAGTCCTGGTGGACATGTCCATATAACCAGCAGGGTGAGCCCAACAGTCCTGGTGGACATGTTCATATAACCAGCAGGGTGAGCCCAACAGTCCTGGTGAACATGTCCATATAACGTGCATGGTGAGCCCAACAGTCCTGGTGGACATGTCCATATAACCAGCAGGGTGAGCCCAACAGTCTAGGTGGACATGTTCATATAACCAGCAGGGTGAGCCCAACAGTCCTGGTGAACATGTCCATATAACGTGCATGGTGAGCCCAACAGTCCTGGTGAACATGTCCATATAACCAGCAGGGTGAGCCCAACAGTAATAAATAAATATTATTAAATAGGGAAACTTTCGAGGCGATAATAGGGAATCATAGAAGGAAAAGGTATGTGTTTGCACTCGGAAAAAATGACAAATAAACAACAACAGAAAAAAACAAAGAACAATATATGGTCCGAAGCAGGATCGAACCCGTACTCCATGGCACTGCGCCTTGCCACGAGAAGCCGAACGCTTGGTACACAGCCACTCAGCTAATTTAAAATTTAGCTATTGTGAGCAGTGTCTTACACGAAGACGTTTTCATGCACCCTACGAGATGGAAAACTAAGATCCAGGTTATGGAAGACGGGGCGTATCTACCACGGTCTAGATTTGGGGGGAAAATCATGACACACACGCACATAAAAGTACTGAATATGCGACCAGTTCATCATGTGTCATGAAGTTGTCCCTCTATCATGAAACAGGACAAACAACCAAGTTCTGATCATCAAAAGACATGAACGCTGATGATGATGATGAAGAAGAAGACGACGAATGTGAAGAACATGCAAAATAAGAAGACGAAATGTGCATGACAAATCAAATATATGCTTCTTTCGTTATTTATAAAATAATCATTATGTTTCATGAACAAGCAGTATTGACATTTAATATTGTAACAAATCTCACCAGGTTTGTGGCAGACCTGTACGACAAGATATTGAACCTTAAAAACGGATTAAACAAGGGCAGCATAACTTCAGCTAAGATTATCGCTTCTTTTCTGGTGACCTTCCCCAGGAGACACTTCTAGGAATCAACACTTCTCCGGAAGAATCAGCGAAGATGGTGACTCAAGTTATTTCTGGACTTCAACCCCTTCAACGGTCGATTTCTGTCCTCTGTAAAATGACGGAGAGCCTGTCTAGAATAGATCAGAAGTTAAAACGAGTTCAAGGTCATGCTAGCAGCATTCTATCAATTGTGCCCACCTCCGTTGTTTCTTTATTAACTAAGCGTGTTGTCACATTCGCAGCTAGATCCGTTGCTTGGTTACTCAACGCAACATTCCAAGGACCGTCAGCTGTTTCTATGCAAACTTCTGTAACAGACTATGGGTTCAGTGTTAAATCTGCAGCTTTAGACGTGATCCACGGCGTTGCAGAGTTTGTCAGGAACTGGACGCAGAAGGAGAGAAATTCGCAAAAACAGTGGGCACCTAAGAGTGTTTCAGATTTACCTGAAGAGTCTGCTTTGATATTTCCGTTCATGATGAGAGAGGAAGTGTTTGATCAAATATTGGAGGTGATTGAATGTTATCGTAAGTGCTTTTTGATGGTAACCATAGAACTTGTTATGATTTAGTATTGTTCGTTTTGTACCGTAATGTTGAGTTTCCAATGTTTAACTCTTCACGCACGTGTCGACGCACTGTGCGCCATGCCGATTTCTGGCGTGTACATTTCGCCGCACCGTCGTCACTCTTAATTTGATTAGTGTGAATCGTCATCAAACCATATTTTTTTTTGCATGTCTTGTATCATCTTGGTATTGGTGAAATAGTATATAAAAATTCATATATAATATGTTATATGTTATATAAATATGTAGTTTGATTCTTAAAACCATGAAAAATTTTGTTTCTGCAGTCTCATTCATTGCACCGACAAAAAGCTTCCGTACGGAAAGAGTTAAAGCTGCACAAATATACCTGGTCTATTTAACATTCATTTCCAAAATAAAATGAGGAAGATCCATTATTATACAATCCATTATTTTTTCAATAGAAACAAGAAAGATAGTTCTTAATTGTTACGTAAAGCCAATCTTAACATATGGATGTGAATCATGGGCAATAGGACAACAGACCCAAAAAAAATCACTGGAGGCTGTAAAAATGTGGTTTTACAGAAGAATTTTAAGAATACCATGGACAGTTAAGAAGAGTAATGAAAACGTTCTAAAAGAGGCCAAAGTAAAAAGAGAGCTAATATCCAATATTGGAAAGAAACAATTATTATTTTTTGGTCATGTAATGAGAAGGGAACAGATGGAATATATTGTAACAACTGGGAAAAATGAGGGGCCAAGAGATAGAGGGAAGGAAAGAGAAAAGATGCCAGACAACTTATGAGGATGGTTTGGGAGAAGGTCAACAACAGAAATAATAAATAACTGTCGAGATCGAAAATTGTGTAGAGACATGAACACCTACGCCAGCTGGCATGGCATTTGATGATGATGATGATGATGATGATGATGATGATGATGATGATGATGATGATGATGACGATTATTATAATGATGATTTAACATTCGTGTAAATAAGTGTCAAGCTTTTAAGAAGAATCCAGGTTTCTAGTATCTGGAAAAGATAAAACAGAATGGAGAGAACTATGTTAAATTATGAGCCAGAACATGACAAATTAGACAGACAGGAGCAAACTGAGATCACGTCATTGTATCATCAGAGCACAAAATATGACTCGATAATACTGAAACATGAGATTGTGGAGGATCCAGATTCAAGAGCACAAAATATGACTCGGTAACACTGAAACATAAGATTGTTGAGTATGAAGACTCCAGAGCACAAAATATGACTCGGTAACACTGAACCATAAGATTGTGGAGCATCCAGACTCCATAGCACAAAATATGACTCGGTAACACAGAAACATAAGATTGTGGAACATCCAGACTCCAGAGTACATCATATAGGATGGTAACGCTCTGGACACACTAAGAAAATAATATGGTCCGCACAATCATCCCGACGTATCAATCTATGGGAAGTGACGAGGACTTCGAACGTGCTGTATTGTTTGTGGTCCACGTCGGTCAAAGTTCACTGCAAAATCTGATCGCTGAAGAAGACTATATTAGGAAGTGTTCTTACATAGGACCAGGTAACAAGGTAATACAGTGATAAAAAAAAAAGTAAATTACCCCCGTCACGCCAAGTGGCGTATAGGGAATATGGTGTTAGTGACCATATATTTTACAGACCTTCGGCACATGATTTTTGGGGTAATGAGGTCAGTATTACGCCCGTGCCGCTTTACTTTCCCAGAAAAAATTTGGTACCCATTAAAGGCTGGGTGAACCCGGAAGTCGTCGGTTGGGATCGAACCCTACCTCTTGTCCTTTGTTGTCCAGTTCAATAACCACCGAGGTATCGCGGCTCCTCTTAATATAGTGATGAGCTGTCGTTATTATTCAAAACCCAAATATCAAAACGGGGGAAACAAACAATAGATTACAATGTTTCTGCAATCCTTCTATTGTCAAAACATGACACAAACACAAACAAAAACACATATTAGAATGTGAGATGATGCTAAAAGACCTTCAGTAGGGACACAGACTCAAACAAAAACATATTAGAATGTGAGATGATGATAAAAGACCTTCAGTAGGGACACAGACGCAAACAAAAACACATATTAGAATGTGAGATGATGATAAAAGACCTTCAGTAGGGACACAGACTCAAACAAAAACACATATTAGAATGTGAGATGATGATAAAAGACCTTCAGTAGGGACACAAACACAAACGAAAACACTTATTAGAATGTGAGATGATGATAAAAGACCTTCAGTAGGGACACAGACTCAAATAAAAACGCTTATTAGAATGTGAGATGAGATAAAAGACCTTCAGTGGGGATTTAGACAAATGAAAACACTTTTACAAATTGTGTGAATACGTGTTCTCCAGCTAACGATATATGTAACGTATTTTCAATTTTCACAATTTTTTTTCTCTCAAAATAACCGTAATTTCATTTGCTGCAGGTACTACAAAAAGCGATGATGATGCGGATGGCACATATTCAGCCACAGACTTGGTTCTCTACGTCATAAACCAGGTCTTATATTCAGTGACACACCAGACTGATGTTGGCCAATTCCCGTTTGTTCGCGTTTGCGACATTGTGGGGCACGTGAAGACAGCAAGAAACGAAAAGTTTGGCGAGACCACATCAAGAAGCGGAAACAATGCAATGATTTTCAGAAGCAAAAAAAAAATGAGAAACCCCTTAACAAATCTGCATAAAGAGGAATCGGAATACAATCTGAAACAACTAGTGCTTATCTTCTCTGGTATAGACAGAGTACTCAAAGAGAACTTAACGGCGGCAATCAAAGTTAACCAATTTCAGGACTGTCAACTGCGGGCCTCAGCACTGATGAGCGTTAAACTGGAAAAGGTTAAAAATGACCTGGCGAAGGGAAAGATAATTATCTCAAATCTCCAACACAGAGATGCCAACAGATTACACATGATCAAACTGAGCAACTCAATGAGGATAAATAATTTAAGGGATAATTTAAATTATATCCCTACACAGTCTAATTTTTGGGAGCAGCTCGATCCAAATGAAGCTGATTATAAAATGCCCATATCTCGATATATGGAAAACCTGTTTCAGAGTATTGTTGACGATGACAAAACAAATGAAATGGACTACACAAGCCATGTGGGAGTCATTAATGAGATTCTGAAGGCATGTTACGCTGTAGGAGTTCGGATATTGAGTGGCAATATAATTGAGAACAGTAGCGCTCACTTGAATCTTGAATACTTTCTTCTACTAGAAGCAGTGACTGTCGAGTTGTATAACAAGCTGGACGAGCTTAGACGGGCCAGATCGAAGAAATTAGACAAGTGGACAAATTATCCGTATCTTTTTAGTAGAAGATACACCATTCCTGACCCGTGCGGACCATTCTATTCTGACGTGACACTCCGCGCCAGACAAATAGCAGACATGATTAAAATTGGTACCGACACTCGTAATAAGTGTTACAGATTATCTGAAGATGCTTCTGTGATGTCTAATAGAGACGGAAGCTTGAATTCAGAGTTCTTCCGTGGGAAAGAACTATCCAGCGCTGCATTCAAAGATGAAGTCTCAAAACTGGGAACAAAAGTTGACCACAAGTATCCTAGAGACATGAAAGGGAAAGCCAGGGTTATAGCTTGGCGACGGCGAATTAAAGATTCGTCCGCTGTCCATAACTCAGACACTGCAATCAAAACTTGGATAACAAAGGGAGCTAAAACAACACATACAAACTCCGTTCTTGAGAAAGACCGTTGCTTGAATGACTCTGAAGAGAGTTTGAAGGTAACTTATCAGTTGTCACCTCAAGTTACAGGAAAATTAGAAGAGAATTCAGTAAACGTGTCTAAAAATGTGAACAAACATGCGCAACAAGAATTGAGTGAGCGGAAACATAGCTCAACTGAACGTGTTGATAAAAATAATCTGAAACTGCAGAGAAACGCCCCGCTGTCATCGTCAAATCAGAGATTAAAATTATGCAGTAATAAGTATCAAATGCCCAAAGAAATAACTGGAAATGATGAGAAAAATAACATTTTGGAACAACAAAAAGACAGCACACCAAAACCCCCATTGAAGCTAAACAAAACGGCTGCCAAGCTACATGTATCCAGAATGATGCGCGCATGCGACACTTCACAGAAGAACAAGAAATTACATTCAATAAACACTAAAGACTGGCCGAGGACAGTACACATCATTCACCACGCGTATGTTAATCAGCCTAATAAATTATCTCCCCCTAATTCAGACAATAATTCTCAAACAACGTTAGCTAATCCTGGAGATGTCGAGGGAACGCTTCCTGTTGAAACTGTCCATAGGGAAGGTGAACTTCCGCCAGGGGAATGTCCAGATACACAGCAAGATGGTTGCCACGATCAACCCGATTTTTTGTACACTAAGTTACTGACATCATTACTGGCCAGGGAGATGCCTCAAGAAACAACTGTTGTCTCAAGATTTATGTCTACAAACTCTGCCGCGACTTTGGGGACAAACGAGCTGGTTGATTTCCTATCATTACTTGACCTCGCGCTAATTGAATTAGGTCAAGGTGATGAGGTCGAGGCCATGCGTCTTCTTAAGGGTGAAAGTCGGAAAGAAAAGGTTAGCCAGCGAGCTGCAGGGGCCATCAACAATTTACTCCGCTCCATCAGTACGTATGTGTGTGCTATTATTGATGTGATAATGAATGTGTTATTGAGTTATTGAGTTATTTGCGGGTCATCATCATTGCACTCCGAACATATCCATAGGTGCTCAGATCCCCTCCTCAGCAGTTCCCTCAGTGTCCAGCGACTGACGACTCCAGTTCTGTGTTGGTTGATAAGTCTTCTTACACGGCCACTAAGTTTCTCATTTCTGGCTGTGTCCATCTTAACTTCCATTTTCATCATCCGAAGAAGTGACGTGGATCTGTGTTTGTCGAAGTCCTGTGCTCTTCCCACATCTCGGAGGGCATTGATGATGTCCGCCCGATCCATTGGTTGCCCGTCCTCAAAGACAGCGCAGCTAGCCAACCTGTCCGCTCTTTCATTTCCCCGTACTCCCGCATGTCCAGGGACATAGACAAAGGTGACCTTACGTATTTTGGATTTCTGCAACGACTCTACCCATTGCATGCGTACAGAGCCCGCCTCCACTTTTTTATCATGCTCATCGAATCACTCATTATACATGCGTGGGTGTAGTCTTGTGACTCTAACCATTTAAATGCCTTGGTCACTGCCATCACCTCCATTGTCATGCTACTCGTGGTCATGACGTATGCACCACTGTCTTCCTTGACTATTCTGCCTGCCGAGCGTGCTGTAAATGCCCATGCACTTCTTTGGTGTCGTCTTACAGATCCGTCTGTATATACGACTGCATCTTTCTCATCGGTGTAATCGCAGATGAGACCGTTGACCTCGGCATTAACCACGACCGGGTTCTGTTCCCTACTTTTCCTGTTGAGTGTGACAATACACGAGAAAGTCCCCTTGAACGACGTAGGCACCGGTATCCACTCCTCACCAACGCTGATATTGGTAAGCCCACAGACCTGTTTGATGACATCTTCTGCTCGGCCCACCCATGATTTGCCTCTTTTTAGCCTGGCACCTTTCACTGTGTTGAGCACATGGTTCAATGGATGCTCTGTAGCTGTACTAATCTTTAGGTATGCTCGTGCTCTCCAGATCTTGATTCTGTCATCCATGGTTGGAAAGTCAAGAAGATACCTCATTGCTACACAGGGAGTGTCCCTCGTACATCCCAGGATAATGCGCATGGCTTCATTTTGTATTTTCTCCAGCCTATCAATTTGAGTCGTACTGACAGTAAGAATTGCCAGGACATACTCGATTGGTGCGAGGACTAATCCCTGGAACAG
Source organism: Megaustenia siamemsis (assembly GCA_032433765.1). Classification (NCBI taxonomy): domain Eukaryota; kingdom Metazoa; phylum Mollusca; class Gastropoda; order Stylommatophora; family Ariophantidae; genus Megaustenia; species Megaustenia siamemsis. Next base: position 37,797,996 of record JAVIAB010000059.1, on the reverse strand, counting down.
AAGAGTAAGTAACCTATGCATGATGTTGGCAGCTGCCATAACCTTCAAGGCGGCTAATCCTTTGCGGGATTTTGTTATCACATGGTCGACGTGGTCCCGAAAACACAGACTGCGATCAAACTTAACTCCGAGGTATGTCATAAACTTGTCCCTGGTCACCTCATCAGCTCCCATTCGTACTACCGGTGTGGTCGTATTAACTATATGATTGTTAAGGGAGAACCATGAAATTGATGCTTTATTAGGATTAACCAAGGCACCTGAAACCCCACACCTTGAAGAAATGCGATCGAGTTCGTCTTGCATTGTGGAGGCGATTCCCCGTCTGTCTCTTCCCTGTCGATATACCAGAATATCATCAGCAAAAGTCATAGTTCTTCCCCTCCCAACCAGCTGTTGCTCCGTGATCATTATTGTGTACACGTTAAATAGAACTGGTGACAATGGTGAGCCTTGTGGCAGACCAGGACAAATGGATATTGGCTCTGAGTATCACCTTCCTCTGAAAAAGTTCCGCGGCGATCCATCTAATGAGGAAGGGGTGCACCGCCAGTTTGAGGAGCATATGCAGGAGATAATCAAATGGTACCCTGTTGTATGCATCCTCCAGATCTATAGCAGCAGTACATGTCTCCTCTCGTCTGTGGAAGCATTCGAAGACGTCATAGGTAAAGACTGCCGCATTGAGCCATGTCTCTTTGTTATATCTATAACCTCCGAGTGTGGGTGGGAATACGCGTTTCTGTTCAAGGTGACAGCTGAGGACACGGGCAACTATTTTCTCCAGCAGCTTGCCCGCAGTGTCCTGCATTGTGATGATTCTGTAGGCACTGATCTGAGAATGGCCCTTGTTTGGCTTCGGTAGCGGTAGTAAGTAGCTGTGTAGCCACTCCTCCTTAATCTGGCCACTCCAAATACTGGCATTAAAATCATTGGCCAGCTTTGTCAAGTCGTCATCAGCTAAATCGCCTATGTCATCGTACCGAACACCATCTGGACCAGGAGCAGTGTTGTGTGACCTTTTAAGCGTCGTGCGAATGGTATCGGTTGTGATTGTGAGATCTTCTTCTAGCCCTACATCCTTACACATTTTTGACAGCGATCACCGTATCCTCATTCTTACAGCCTCATTTCTTTGGTCCGTCTGCTCAATGTAGGGGCAAGCAGGGCCTTACCCTTGCTCTCATTAGATTTGTGCCATATCCGGCCTGTGCTCTGAAAGTCTGGTATGCCTCTGTGTCATGTTGTGCCATTCATGCTCTGATGAAGGCGCCAGAATGTGGCGAGCAATTTTTCTGAGCACACTTTTTTACAGAAGTCATCCCATTTTGCATCCTTAGCCTGCTTAGCGCATAGTTTAAAGTGCATCATTTTTTGGTCGACCTCTACTTTCAGACGCTTCAAGAGCTCAGGTTGTGTTCTTCCAGTGCTTCTGGCTTTCTGCCATGTATTGACCGTTTGTCTCTTGCTCCACCAAGCTTCCTCGACATCGACGTTCCACCAGGGTGGCTGCGTCCATCGCTCCTGCCTCCTACGAGGGGCGCTCTGTTTCCTATGTCTGATTTTGCTAATGACGTCCTGGTCTGTTTTCTAGTAGTTAAATGTATGGAGCTTTCTTTTCTGGCTTTTATTTCTGCTTTTCTCAATTAGGAGGACACATGGATAGTGATCACTGGAACCCCAGTGCACTCCACCTGCAAACCGGTGCGAAGGTGGAAGACACCAGTGCCAGGTCTATGACACTATCAGAATCCCCTGTTCGAGTGGCCATTCTTGTTGCCCTTCCATCATTCAAGCACACTAAATCGGCCGACACCAGTGCGTTCTCTAGGTCTTCTCCCTGCTTGTTGGTTGTGACGTTACTCCCTGGTTTCCTCTAGCATTTAAGTCTCCGCAGAAAATGACGTTCTCTTCATCGAACTCGAAGAGATTCTGCCATTGTTGTGTGTTCACCTTCCCATTACAGGCATACACATTAACAATCACGAAATGAACTGCACCCTAACCGCATGTACCTGCAATTTTGCATTGTCCCACGCAGACATATCAACCTCAGCTGCCATCATATTGTTGCGCACAAGGATGGCCTGCCCAAGGTGTCGTCTATTGTAAAATCAATGAAAGCCAGGAGTATTTACTGTCATGTCACCAAAAAGAGTTTCTTGTAAAACCATTATATCGCCGCCGCACAGTAGCTTATCAAGAATGGGCCATCGTTGATTTATGGACCAACAATTCCAATAAGTAACGCGCACATACTTTAGGCCTAGCCTCTCACACTTTGATATTTTAGTGCCACCACGCTTGCCATGTCATGTTTTCCTTGTTCGATGATGTCGTTTGCGCTGCATCTGAATACATATATTGGGCTGCATCTGAATACTTACATTGAGTTGCATATGAATACATACATTGGGCTGCATCTGAATACATACATTGAGTTGCATCTGAATACATACATTGAGTTGCATCTGAATACCTACATTGAGTTGCATCTGAATACATACATTGGGCTGCATCTGAATACATACATTGAGTTGCATCTGCATACATACATTGAGTTGCATCTGAATACATACATTGAGTTGCATCTGAATACATACATTGAGTTGCATCTGAATACATTCATTGGGCTGCATCTGAATACATACATTGAGTTGCATCTGAATACATACATTGAGTTGCATCTGAATACATTCATTGGGCTGCATCTGAATACATTCATTGGGCTGCATCTGAATACATACATTGGGCTGCATCTGAATACATACATTGAGTTGCATCTGAATACATACATTGGGCTGCATCTGAATACATACATTGGGCTGCATCTGAATACTTACATTGAGTTGCATCTGAATTTATACATTGAGTTGCATCTGAATACATTCATTGGGCTGCATCTGAATACATACATTGAGTTGCATCTGAATACATACATTGAGTTGCATCTGAATACATTCATTGGGCTGCATCTGAATACATACATTGAGTTGCATCTGAATACATACATTGGGCTGCATCTGAATACATACATTGAGTTGCATCTGAATACATACATTGAGTTGCATCTCAATACATACATTGAGTTGCATCTGAATACATACATTGAGTTGCATCTGAATACATACATTGAGTTGCATCTGAATACATACATTGAGTTGCATCTGAATACATACATTGAGTTGCATCTGAATACATACATTGAGCTGCATCTAAATACATACATTGAGTTTCATCTGAATACATACATTGAGTTTCATCTGAATACATACATTGAGTTGCATCTGAATACATACATTGGGCTGCATCTGAATACATACATTGAGCTGCATCTGAATACATACATTGAGTTGCATCTGAATACATACATTGAGTTGCATCTGAATACATACATTGGGCTGCATCTGAATACATACATTGGGCTGCATCTGAATACTTACATTGAGTTGCATCTGAATACATACATTGGGCTGCATCTGAATACATACATTGAGTTGCATCTGAATACATACATTTGGCTGCATCTGAATACATACATTGAGTTGCATCTGAATACATACATTGAGTTGCATCTGAATACATACATTGGGCTGCATCTGAATACATACATTGGGCTGCATCTGAATACATACATTGGGCTGCATCTGAATACATACATTGAGTTGCATCTGAATACATACATTGGGCTGCATCTGAATACATACATTGGGCTGCATCTGAATACATACATTGAGTTGCATCTGAATACATACATTGAGTTGCATCTGAATACATACATTGGGCTGCATCTGAATACATACATTGGGCTGCATCTGAATACATACATTGAGCTGCATCTGAATACATACATTGGGCTGCATCTGAATACATACATTGGGCTGCATCTGAATACTTACATTGAGTTGCATCTGAATACATACATTGGGCTGCATCTGAATACATACATTGAGTTGCATCTGAATACATACATTGGGCTGCATCTGAATACATACATTGAGTTGCATCTGAATACATACATTGAGTTGCATCTGAATACATACATTGGGCTGCATCTGAATACATACATTTGCTGCATCTGAATACATACATTTGCTGCATCTGAATACATACATTGGGCTGCATCTGAATACATACATTGGGCTGCATCTGAATACATACATTGGGCTGCATCTGAATACATACATTGGGCTGCATCTGATTACATACATTGGGCTGCATCTGAATACATACATTGGGCTGCATCTGAATACATACATTTGGCTGCATCTGAATACATACATTGGGCTGCATCTGAATACATACATTGAGTTGCATCTGAATACATACATTTGGCTGCATCTGAATACATACATTGGGCTGCATCTGAATACATACATTGAGTTGCATCTGAATACATACATTGAGTTGCATCTGAATACATACATTTGGCTGCATCTGAATACATACATTGAGTTGCATCTGAATACATACATTTGGCTGCATCTGAATACATACATTTGGCTGCATCTGAATACATACATTTGGCTGCATCTGAATACATACATTTGGCTGCATCTGAATACATACATTGAGTTGCATCTGAATACATACATTGAGTTGCATCTGAATACATACATTTGGCTGCATCTGAATACATACATTGAGTTGCATCTGAATACATACATTGAGTTGCATCTGAATACATACACTTACCGTCGTCATAGATTATTTTGTCGTTGAACGTCGATGCTGTGGATGGTCCAGACTCACGTAATTATTCCTACAATTACGCTACACGAGGTAATCACGTCAAATAATATCATATTTTGACAATCACGTTAATTTATATAATAAATGCAATCACACCAAATAGTAAAATAATTACAATCACGTCAATCGTGCAATATTTGCCACGTCAAATGGTGTAACACTTGCAGGAGGTGGAAGGTCGAAGGTCGTGGGTTCAAATTCTACCACAGGCGGTGGAAGTTTTCAAAAACTGAAAATGGTTTCCTCTTGGAGTTACCCTCCCCTAGTTTATGGACAGTGAAATGTATGTGAGCTCTTCTCTGATAAAGGCACAAAAGACAACGGGAGGTCTCGTGTGGCACTGGCGCACGTTATAGAAACCTAGGCAGTTCAATGGTAGGTCAATAATGTCCGCTCTTGTTGGGAGATTGTCACCAAAAGTTAACAACATTGATGGATCTCATTCAGTACTACGGACTTCATGCACGTTGGTCCTCGGAGCTCTCTCTATATTTTGGGGGGAAAGTTGGAGCTCTTAAAGATTCGTCCGGATGATGAGATGGTACTTAACATGATTATAACATACAGTAAGTTTGAACTATATAATATGTTTTAAGTGCATTACATTGTACATTAATCACAATGACGCCACAGCGGCAATCCTTGTTATCTCGCATCAAATTGTGAACTCGTAGACGACATAACGTGTTATGTTCTCATTACGTATCAATCAACAAAATGTTAATCCTATTTGTCACTTCATATTGCTGTGTTCTAACTGTTTTTTTTTCCTGTAAGTAAAGTAAAGTAAAGTAAAGTAAAGTAAAGTAAAGTAAAGTAAAGTAAAGTAAAGTGAAGTGAAGTGAAGTAAAGTACGAGACTTGAATCAACGTTTCAGCACGCAAGTTTGCACCCATATGTGCTCGGCCGCCTATTCAGAAGTGTTCGGAGACTTCTGAATAGAGGCGATTCAAGCATCGAAACTCACGATGCGAGACGGCTTTTTCTCACGTTCTCAGAGTACTACCAATGGTACCTATTTCTGCAAGCGGCTGGGTCGATCGCGGAAGTATTTTTTTCCCAACCATATATAATTATATTCATATTTCTTACGTCCAGCCAATCTTACCTGCTTTGTTCAATTGTCAGTGTCTTAACAGCTTCAGTTTTATTAGCGGTGTTCCGAGGTATAACTACATCTTCGGCGCGATGTAGCACCACGTCTTATCATTTATACAACACAGCGCCACGTCTAACTATTTATACTACACAGCGCCACGTCTTACTATTTATACGACACAGCACTACGCCTTACTATCAGCACGACACAGCACCACGTTTTACTATCAGCACGACACAGCACCACGTCTTACTATTTATACGACACAGCACTACGCCTTACTATCAGCACGACACAGCACCACGTTTTACTATCAGCACGACACAGCGCCACGTCTTACTATTTATACGACACAGCACTACGCCTTACTATCAGCACGACACAGCACTACGCCTTACTATCAGCACGACACAGCGCCACGTCTTACTATCAGCACGACACAGCACCACGTCTTACTATCAGCACGACACAGCGCCACGTCTTACTATCAGCACGACACAGCACCACGTCTTACAATAGACACCATACAGCGCCACGTCTTATTATAGACACCATACAGCGCCACGTCTTACTATTTATACGACACAGCACCACGTCTTACTATAGACACCATAAAACACCACGTCTTACTATTTATACGACACAGCGCCACGTCTTACTATTTATACGACACAGCACCACGTCTTACTATAGACACCATAAAACACCACGTCTTACTATTTATACGACACAGCACCACGTCTTACTATAGACACCATAAAACACCACGTCTTACTATTTATACGACACAGCGCCACGTCTTACTATTTATACGACACAGCACCACGTCTTACTATTTATACGACACAGCACAACGTCTTACTATTTATACGACACAGCACCACGTCTTACTATCAGCACGACACAGCACCACGTCTTACTATCAGCACGACACAGCACCATGTCTTACTATCAGCACGACACAGCATCATGTCTTACTATCAGCACGACACAGCACCATGTCTTACTATTTATACGACACAGCATCATGTCTTACTACATCACGACACAGCACCATGTCTTACTATTTATACGACACAGCACCATGTCTTACTATCAGCACGACACAACACCACGTCTTACTATTTATACGACACAGCACCATGTCTTACTATTTATACGACACAGCACCACGTCTTACTATCAGCACGACACAACACCATGTCTTACTATTTATACGACACAACACCATGTCTTACTATTTATACGACACAACACCATGTCTTACTATTTATACGACACAGCACCACGTCTTACTATCAGCACGACACAGCACCATGTCTTACTATTTATACGACACAGCATCATGTCTTACTATTTATACGACACAGCACCACGTCTTACTATCAGCACGACACAACACCACGTCTTACTATTTATACGACACAGCATCATGTCTTACTATTTATACGACACAGCACCATGTCTTACTATCAGCACGACACAACACCACGTCTTACTATTTATACGACACAGCATCATGTCTTACTATTTATACGACACAGCACCACGTCTTACTATCAGCACGACACAACACCACGTCTTACTATTTATACGACACAGCATCATGTCTTACTATTTATACGACACAGCATCATGTCTTACTATCAGCACGACACAGCACCACGTCTTACTACATCACGACACAGCATCATGTCTTACTATTTATACGACACAGCACCACGTCTTACTATCAGCACGACACAGCACCACGTCTTACTACATCACGACACAGCATCATGTCTTACTATTTATACGACACAGCACCATGTCTTACTATCAGCACGACACAACACCACGTCTTACTATTTATACGACACAGCATCATGTCTTACTATCAGCACGACACAGCGCCACGTCTTACTACATCACGACACAGCACCATGTCTTACTACATCACGACACAGCATCATGTCTTACTATTTATACGACACAGCATCATGTCTTACTATCAGCACGACACAGCACCACGTCTTACTACATCACGACACAGCATCATGTCTTACTATTTATACGACACAGCATCATGTCTTACTACATCACGACACAGCACCATGTCTTACTATTTATACGACACAGCACCATGTCTTACTATCAGCACGACACAGCACCATGTCTTACTATTTATACGACACAGCATCATGTCTTACTACATCACGACACAGCACCACGTCTTACTATTTATACGACACAGCATCATGTCTTACTATCAGCACGACACAGCACCACGTCTTACTATTTATACGACACAGCATCATGTCTTACTATCAGCACGACACAGCACCACGTCTTACTATTTATACGACACAGCACCACGTCTTACTATTTATACGACACAGCACCACGTCTTACTATTTATACGACACAGCACCACGCCTTACTACCGGTATGACGTAGCACCACGCAGGAAGTGAGAGACGATCTCAGAAACTTAGACGTAGGAAAACGACATATTCTACAAATAATCATCAAATATTGCCACATAATAGTATTCTCCTTCTTTATTACCCTATAATACTCTCCGTACCAAAGTGCCAGTTTTTTTTCTGTTATTCCTAACAAATGGTCAGCAACATAATTGATACGATGCAATGTAGATAAAAGATAGTGAAGGGCATGATCGCTATGCCAACCGGTATGGCACATGATGACGATGATACCTAACAAATGCGATATGCGGATGACACAGTCTTTATAGGTGAGAGAGTAAGAACGAACTACAAGAAATCATAGACATAATAGTAAAAGAGAGCAACAAGAAAGGTCTCAGTCGGAATAGTAAGAAAACAGAAGTAATGGTTATATCGAAGAAACAATCGTCACCATTAAGCAGCATTTAGAAAATATGATCTAATCTGAAACAAACGCGTGCAGCGCGTTAAATACTTGGGCACAATAATAACATCAGATGGTAGATGCATCACGGAAATAAGCAGAATAGCTCAGACCAAAATAACATTTCAGAAAATGAAAAATATCTTATGCAACAAATTTATGTCAATAGAAGTGAGAAACAGAGTTCATCGGTGCTATATAGATCCAATTCTGACCTATGGAAGCGAATCATGGAGAGTAAACAACAACCAAAAAAAAAAATGAAAAGACGACTAGATGGCACAGAGATGGGATTTCTCAGAAGAATGTTGAAAGTTCCCTGGATAGCTAAAAAGACCAATGCAGAAATTCTCATAGAGGCCAACATGAAATGGGAGTTCGGAAGAAACATCAGAAAGAAGAAATCACATTCATCGAGCACATCATGAGAAGAGGAAAGTTGGACTACTTGGTTACAACTGGCAAAATACAGGGAAAGAGAGATCCCGGACGACAAAGAGAAAAAATACTAGATAGCTTGGTGTCATGGCATGGAAAACGGTCAACAACATAATTGATACGATGCATTGTGGATAAAAGATTGTGGAAGGACATGATCGTCTACGCATGTATGGCACATGACGATGATACCTAACAATGTCACCTTTGTTATCACATTTCATTATTTCTTGTAAACGTTATCCTTTTTACTCCGCGTTGGCTGACAACTACGTAGATACGTATAGACATCGCCAGTGGCGTTACAGTCGTGTTGAGCTAAACAATACCCCCCCCGACCCCCACATATTTTTAGAACCCTTCGACATTGCTTCTACCCTCCCATTGGCTGGGCTACTACACTGCGTCTCCTGCACTACTCGTTCATTTTCTTTCAGGCCACAGCTAAATATACTGGGAAGACCTTTTTTATTTCTTTTTTCTCATTCTAGTTCGAAATTATTTTATTTTAGATGCTTCATTATAAGTTATCTATGTAGGAGTAATTGGATATACTCACATATATATGTGTGTGTGTTGTTTGTTTGTTCGTGCTGAAGGGCGATTGAACATGAGAAGAGAAAAGTTGGAATACTTGGTTACAACTGGCAAAATAAAAGGAAAGAGAGATCGCGGACGACAAAGAGAGAAAATACTGGATAGCTTGGTGTCATGGTATGGAAAACTGTCAACAACATAATTGATACGATGCACTGTAGATAGAAGATTGTGGAGGGACATGATCGCCTACGCCAACCGGTATGGCACATGATGATGATGAAGAGCTACTGAGCCCAAACATCGTTCAAATTTGTGTCGTCATTTTAATTACGTAAAGTTTTTACCATACCATTTTCTACATTGTATGCTTTAACTTTTTTCAATACGGAAGGTTTTTATCAATTTAGCGGTAGAGATTTCAGAGACAAATGTATTCGAGTTTTTAAATATTAATCTACATGTTTATATTTATCTAACACTTAACATATTATATATGCATTTTTAGATAATTAAACAAGTAATTAGATTCCACCAATACCAATATAATACAAGACATATAAAGGGAATATGATTTGATGACAGTTTACACTAATCAAATTGAGAGTGACGCACTGTCCGGCTAAACGTACATGATCGAAATTGGCATAGCGCATGGTGCGTGGAACCGTACGGAAAGAGTTAAGAGAAAGTTCACTCGGCTTCGTTGCTTGGTGTTGTGATTCACAGTCAAATGTGAAGTCTTCGTCCATCACATCTGTTTTGGGCACTACATTTAAGAGACCCGGATTGCCTAACATCTCGATACCTTCTCG